>OY754964.1:32183538-32234303 GCA_963576475.1 Molanna angustata | reverse complement strand
ATATATATATATATATATATATATATATATATATATATATATATATATATATATATATATATATATATATATATATATATATATATATATATATATATATATATATATATATATATATATATATATATATATATATATATATATATATATATATATATATATATATATATATATATATATATATATATATATATATATATATATATATATATATATATATATATATATATATATATATATATATATATATATATATATATATATATATATATATATATATATATATATATATATATATTATATATATATATATATATATATACATATATATATATATATATAAATATATATATATATATATATATATATATATATATATATATATATATATATATATATATATATATATATATATTTATATATATATATATATATGTATATATATATATATATATATATATATATATATATATATATATATATATATATATATATATATATATATATATATATATATATATATATATATATATATATATATATATATATATATATATATATATATATATATATATATATATATATATATATATATATATATATATATATATATATATATATATATATATATATATATATATATATATATATATATATATATATATATATATATATATTATATATATATATATATATATATATATATATATATATATATATATATATATATATATATATATATATATATATATATATATATATATATATATATATATATATATATATATATATATATATATATATATATATATATATATATATATATATATATATATATATATATATATATATACAGGGTTTGAGAAACCCTGGAATTTTTTTGAAAAAACCAATTTGAGATTTTGTATTTGTCTATGTTTATACCAATTTTCAGCGTTCTAGCTTTTATGGTTTCTTTTATGGTTTTAAAGTTGATAACCCCTGACTGAAACAAAAATTCAAAATTCCGAGTATAAAAGTTTTGTAGGCCTGTAACTGTTTATATATTCTGAAATTTTAGGCTCTGTAAATTGAGCGGATCAAAAGTTATAAGGGGGGGACGGACACACACACACACAGACATACACACACACACACACAGACACACACACACACAGACACACACACAGACACACGAAATGTTATACTCCGAATTCTGAGTAAATCCGTGTATGGAACATATATGCCGCGAAGCCTCTAAGTTGGTGTTTTTTGACTTCAAAGTTGGAAAAGCCGTGAAAAAAGTAGACCTCTCCATACAATTCTCGCGTATTCTGGCTTGATACATTGTCGATATGTTAAGAGAACAAAGTTCTCCTGAACAAATCGACAGTTGGATTATTTGGTTGGGATATTTCGGCTGTTTTCGATATTTTTGTAAAAATCGAAACGCAACTGAATCTAAATTTATCATAAAACTAGTTGCATGTAACACATGGGATCCAACTGTCGACAGCGATAGTATGTATAGTTGAAGAATAAGTACCAAACCCATAAATACAAATTATTTATTATTTTATGATATTTAGTTTTCTATACAACACATGTACCTAGGTAGTCAAGATAGGATAGTATGGAGGTCAGTCTTTTTTTCCTACCCGGAATATGAAAACAGCATGATGGTATATGTATATTGTATGTTTAGAGATGAAGTATCAAACTATTAAGTCTTCTTTGATATTGTGTATAGGTGACTACCATACAAATTGTATGAAGCGATGTCGTCACTAAATTCAATTTTTATAAAAATTGTTAAAAAAAATTTGAGATGTACTGCTACAATGTTAATATTTTTTATATAAAATTAAATTATCTAGTTGGGGTGTTTCAGCTTTTTTCGATATTTAAAAAAAAAAAGGAAATATAGGCAGTTAAACTCATAAATTTATCATAAAAAAAATACTTTTCTTAATAAAAAATGTTTGAGAAACCCTGGAATTTTTTTGAAAAAACTAATTTGAGATTTTGTATTTGTCTATGTTTGTACCAATTTTCAGCGTTCTAGCGTTTATGGTTTCTGAGATATATGGAAAAATAAAATAAAAATTTAAAAGTTGATAACCCCTGACTGAAACAAAAATTCAAAATTCCGAGTATAAAAGTTTTGTAGGCCTGTAACTGTTTATATATTCTGAAATTTTAGGCTCTGTAAATTGAGCGGATCAAAAGTTATAAGGGGGGGACGGACACACACACAGACACACAGACACACAGACACACACACACACACACACACACACACACACACACACACACACACACACACACACACACACACACACACACACAGACACACGAAATGTTCTACTCCGAATTCTGAGTAAATCCGTGTATGGAACATATATGCTGCGAAGCCTCTAAGTTGGTGTTTTTTGACTTCAAAGTTGGAAAAGCCGTGAAAAAAGTAGACCTCTCCATACAATTCTCGCGTATTCTGGCTTGATACATTGTCGATATGTTAAGAGAACAAAGTTCTCCTGAACAAATCGACAGTTGGATTAAAGATAAATTTTGAAAGAAAAAATTAAAGATATATTTTTTTAACAAAATTTCACCCTAAATTTCCAGTGGGTACAAAAAATTCCCTCAGAATAGGGTACCAATGCAATGTCAATAGTTAATACGGAGGGGTTAGTCCAAAAAAAGAAATGATAAATTTGATTCGTGATATTCTAAAACTGACACAAAAATTAATGCTTTATCAAATATATATGAGGTTATCAAATTTAATGTAGATATTAATGCTTTATTAAATATATATGATGTTATCAAATTTAATTTAGATAATAATGCAGATGACCGCGCTATAGAAAAGTCAAAGAACGCTAGAAAATCCCAGTTCAATGGCGCGGATCGAGGCACACCCATTGAAATTAAACAGTATAATATAACTATTATGTAGAATGTTTGTATATAATATTATGTAGTTAGGTAGGTACTTATGCTATTTGAAATTCCGTGACAGTGGCATTGGAGTGCAGTGTAATAAAACACATCATGTGTTGTGCGTATTTTCTTAAAATATCACATCCTATATACATATCCTACAACTTGCGAAATAAAATAAAAGTATTTTCTCTGTGTGTGGAGAAATATGGCGTGGAGAGAAAACGTATATATGTAGGTATACGTTATGTATTCATTATATTATTATATCAATTTTATCTATACTTTTTCCCGAGAGAACGACCAACTCTTGAGATCTTCTGTGCAGGTACGCCCACTTAAAAATAATGTTCTGTCCAATAATAATGGTCGATATTTAAAGTTTGAATTCTTACTTCTCACAAACCCCAAGAGGATATACCTAGTCGGGAGTTATGAATTCGCAATATTTAGGGTTATTTTTTTTTGTTGCGGTTTATCAACTAGTATCAATCTGAGATTGTATTCTGAAAGTATCATCAGAATGTAGGTATCTGTGTGTGTGCTGTTTACTATGTGCTATGCACTATGTACGAGGTGTTTATTCTACTTTTTATCGATTATAGATTAAAGTACTAATTCGATTATTTTCAAATTTTGCATTTTTTTATGTCAAATACTCGCTTGGAACCCATTAGAATTCAAAGCATATCTGAATAGAGCTTCTCAATTTTTTAACAGATTTTTAATTATCTCAATAGAGACGAAGTTGGAATATTTATTGTAGGAGAACCGGGAAATCAAGGCACCTACAGGGCTTACGACCTGTCATCGGCTGGTTTTAGGTCGTAAGCCCTGTAGGTGCCTTGATTTCCCGGTTCTCCTACAATAAATATTCCAACTTCGTCTCTATTGAGATAATTAAAAATCTGTTAAAAAATATCTTTGACTCCCGACAGGGAAAAAAATCCAATCTTTGCGCATATGCAATAATAAAAATATATTCGACTTCTCAATTTATTTAACTGTCAAATACTTCAATGTAAATCCAAGCTTAGGAAAATAAATATTTAATATTTATATATTCAAATTGATGAAAATGCACATCATTTTTCACAAGTTTTCATAATACAATCAAAAATAATTTAAAAAACTCTTATCATGAAAATGCTGAAAATTTTCCGTATAAAATTTTTATACGTTGTGGAGTGACTTGGTAGAGAGGAGTATAGGAGTATGCGATGAAAAATTAAAAAAAAGATTTGTCTCTATCTATATTATTTTTATTTAAAATATTCATTATTCTACGTTTAAAGAAATACATACTTATTTCATTACACTCTAACATTTAACTTCAATTATCTGTGTATAGGTACTGGAATTTTTGTAATCGATTTTATACTGCCCTTCCGAACTCTAGACAGAGAACTCTAAAACTAAAAAAATTAACAATTTTAAATAAACAAAGCTATACGATTTCGGCTGAGAGTTAGTAATATTTGGATTTTATTCTGTTGATGCAACAATAATATTTTACTGTTTTCACGCATGATTTAACTGTCAACTAAATTGAAATTAAGAAAAAATCAATAAAATGATCATTTTGAGAATAAAAGTTATTCAATTGAGTTTTGTTTTAGTCAGGGGTTACCAACTTTTGAAATTTTACTTAATTTTTTCATACAT
Organism: Molanna angustata; assembly: GCA_963576475.1. NCBI lineage: Eukaryota > Metazoa > Arthropoda > Insecta > Trichoptera > Molannidae > Molanna > Molanna angustata. The sequence goes on along the minus strand of OY754964.1, from coordinate 32,229,713 downwards.
CTCAAAAACCATAAAAGCTAGAACGCTGAGAATTTGTATAAATATAGACAAATACAGAATCTCGAATCATTTTTTTTAATTTCCATTTTTTCTCAAACATTTTTTATTACTAAAAATATTTTAAATTTATGTGTTTTACTGCTTACATTTCCAAATTTTTTAAAAATATCGACTAAAGCCGAAATACCCCAACTAGAAAGTTTAATTTACTATAAACATTGTAGTAGTACATCTCAAATTTTTTCTAATAATTTTTATAAAAATTGAATTTATGACGACATCGTTTCATAAAATTTGTAGGGCAGTATACATTACACAATATCTCACTCAATTGTTTGATACCTACTTTCTACAAACATACATATGTACATACCATCATGCTGTTTTTATATTTTGGGTTGGAAAAAAAGTACTGACCTCTAAACTAGCCTATCCTGACATACATACCTACATGTTTTATAAATAAAACAAAATATCATAAAATATTTATTAATTTGTGTTTAAGTAGTGTTAATAGTTTGGTACGTATTCTTCAGTTATACATACTATCGCCATCGGCAGTTGGATCTCGTGTTTTACATGCAACTAGTTTATTATAATGTTTAAATATTGCATAATATTTATTGTTGTAGTCGATTGTGGTGTTTATATAAAAAACCTACATATAATTTAATCTTATAATACATTGTTGTACAATGTGAATGAAACAGGATCCTGTTTTATCTTTTTATAAATACTATTTGTATGATGTGTCGTATTACAGAGTTTCATCATATTGTATTTGATTGGATTAATTTTGGTATTGTAGATTTTCGTCTGATTCGTTCCTTAGATGGAGATATTTTATTACGCACCTGATCGTCCACACATACCTACATCAGACCTCATCTTGTGCTTGATTTTTCCTTCGTGTACTATGGGGCTGGATTCGCGCTTGGTCTCTCGCATGACCCAACTGTCGAGTTGCAAAACTCTTTTCATATTATAAAGATCGTATATTGATTAGTGTATCTTAGTGTTTGGTGTCCAAATTTATTCCCATTATTTCATTTACAAAGAACATTTTTAATGGTACCAACTTTATCCAATTATAAATTGTACATAATGGACAATTGTACAACTGAAATCATTATTCCAACCCTAAATTTTAATTCGATTTCTTTAACGTGAGATTTCGTCTCAATTAAAAAGGGTTTACTCCTCCAAGGTTATTATGAAATGTATATTATAGAACTTATACATCTGATTAATCATAACATGTATGTAAATTGTGATTTATTCGTTTAATAAATTAAATAAATTTAAAATGAGCTAGGTAATACTATGAAAACTTTGTTGTCTGATTTTTTGTTATGTGTGTATTAGAATATTTTTTTGTATAGATGTATATTTACTTAAATATATAAAAAAATATATAAGTATATCAATTAAGTGAAATTAGCACATCAGTTTGGCTATCACAGGCACACTTGTAGGAGATTTTACATTAAATAATGGTGTGCATGAAAGCTAAAGGCTTCAGGATTCTTCACAGTTAGTTTTGAATTCTTCGTTTGTTTTCGGAGTTTTCTCAGGATGGGTCGTTTATAGTCCCAATGAAAAATGACTTTAATGACAACGTAAGTGCCTACCCATATAAATATCACTTTCGTTTTTCCATATTGTTTTAGCTTTAAGAGTCATCATCCTAAAGAGGAATTTGTATATATTAAAATGTGGGCTCGACGGCAATCATTGTGGGTTTCATAATGATGTGTTGTATTGAGCAAAATTAAATATTTTATAACGTATTGTAAAACTATAATCGTTATTGTTTGATGGAGAAATTCAACACAAAACAGTCACCTTCTGTATCAACCATGTTAGCAACATGATTCACAATCCTACAACAGCCTATTCCATCGTATGTTATGTAGGTACATCTTACATGACAAGCGCTTTCTAATTTTGATACCAGTTTTGTGTACGAATGACCTTTCATACTAGACTTATTTGCTGATTCTGTGTTAAGCATCTCCGATGTTGAATTTAATCAAAGCTTTATTTTTCTACAACAATTGTTACGTGTCAATAATATTTTTTGGTGTAGAAAAAATATGTTTACATCAACATGATTAATTACTTCGTGTGAGGTTTTTGAAATCGAAAAAAATTGATTAGTGTTCCATAGTTGTAGCTAAATATCTTGAACTTTTAGCCGAGAAGGGGGGAGATTTGCACGTAAACAAACGAAACAAAAATACACGAATTTGCGCTCTGCACAACCGGAAGTTCGTTCAAGTTGTTTGGTGAAAATTATACATATATTTATTCCTATATTTATATATTTAGCGGAACGACCGTTTTGGCGGTCCAGTTTATAAGTGCCTAGTAAGCCAAAACGGTTATCCTAAAAATAAATGGAGTTCTAAACCATAAATACCGTCAACATTGACAAAATAAAAACATTTATTCCTCAGCTGCTCTTTCAAATATCCATTTATTTAATTAGATACAAATAATTCATAATTTTTTTTTATTTTATCTATATACAGAATTTGTAATACTGTAAACAATCTACATCATGTTTACATGAAATAATAGAAGATTCAATGAATCATTTAGTAAGTATATTAAGTTCAATACAAGTATTGCATTCATTAAATTAATTGTTTAATAACGATAAATTAATAGCGTATGGAATTAAATCATTCAATACATTATAGGTTGTGTACAATGTGTACGTCAAAGTATTGGAATTTACAGAAAATGGTACGCAAAATAATATTGACCGAGGTAGGTGAACTACGTAGGTACGTACCTACTACATACATAATAGGTATATTATATAGGTACATAGGTAGGTATATGACACGTTGCACACATACATATTAATGTGAGTATTGAGTTTGACTAAATACTAAATATATCGAAGACGTCACGTTGTGTCATTAATATTAATTAACCCAAGTATAAGAAGTAGATAATGAAATGTAAGTATTTCCTAAGATATCATAATGTATTGTAGGTACCATGTCGTTACAGGTATAAGTAGTCAAATAGGGAATCGATTTGAGATTGTTATCAACATGAACAAGGATATAATCCTTGTAGAATAAATATAATCAAATAGTCACTTAAGGCCGCACAGGCACTGTAAAATTTTAGCGAATTAACGAAATTTTTAGCCCCACTTCTACTGAAATACAAGAGGTGGGGTTAGTCTCGCCATACATTTTGTATGACTTGACTAGCGCGAAACATGAACGAAAAAGCGAAATGTAAATTTTCTTCTTTTTTTAAAAAACAAGACATATATTTAAAAATTAAAACAGTCATCATATATCCACTTAACACAGCAAATCCACATTCTTTGCCATACACTCTTTAAATAAACCTTGTACTACAATATAGAATAACCCTAGCACAATCATTTCTTCCACCGTTGCTTCTATGTTGAAACGAGGAAAATCTCAACAAACTTGAACGCCTTCAAAATTTTTGCATCCGTTTTATCTTTGGACTAAAAAAAATAATCACAATTTTCTCTATCGTAATCTTCTTCATTGGCCCAATATACGACAACGACGTAATATACATATCTTGTCATTGTTATACAATGTCCTTTCTTATCTAAACTTACCTCAGTATCTTAAAAATTATATGACTTATCTTTTAAGCCACGGGCGTCCACTTCGATCTGCTTAAAATAGGTATTTATTCAAGTTCACAGTAGGTACTGACTTTTTAGCTCTTGATTTCAATTACAATCAACAAGACTATGGAATAGTCTAAGTCCTGATTTCTTCTTCCTCTCCTCTTTCTTTTCTTATACTTTTGTTTTCCAATCATTGATATGAACTATTCTCTTATTCAATCTTTTTTTGTCTTTTTATTTTTTACTATTCTTCTGTAATTTTTATATTCTTTTGTTTTTGTCATGTCATTACCGTATTGCCACAATACACATTTGTTTATTAATATTAACTTTAATGGTTGAAAGAAATTTCCTTTTGGCAATAAGCCCGCAAGTGTACATTATATGTACAAGAAGTTACAAAATAAATAAAAAAAGTATTTAACATTTTTGCAAATTAAACGAATGACGAGGGAATTCCGCAAATTTCAGGGGTATTTTTTTAATCGAGATAATTTTCAAATATTATTATACTGTCAAGCTGTAGACAATACTATGTATAATTAGTCCCTGTCTTTATTTTCAAGACGATAATGACAATATTGGCTGAGTAAATGAGGAAACGCCAATGCAACTAATCACATTTGAGTACTTTTGCGGCCTTAAAAGTAGGTAAATAAAATAAAAGGGATTTAGGTACCTACATACATACAACTAAGATTTGAATGCGCAGAAATATTTTTCATCGTGGTCTAATTTGACTACAATAAGATTAAAGAGAGGAATTCGTGGACAATATTGTTGGGTTCTCGTCGGAATGATGCAATACCATAAAATGTTTGCAGTGAATTGTGAATACTTAAGGTAACATTGTATGCGAAGGTGTGCATTGTAATATTATTAGGTATGTGCAAGGCGTAATGCCTATGGTATTTTTTTTACTTGGTCCAACTTTCGTCACAACGTATCAGAATGGAAGCAACAAAAAATATAAAGATTGCCATTGTATTACACACATAATTTTATTAAAAATGCTTATAATAAATCATTTATCAATTTTGTGAATAAAATAAAACTACAATCAACCAATAATTATTAATGCGTAGAATGACAATATTGGAGTGACGCTTTGTGTTTCCATTTTTTATCTATTATTGACTTGATAAAAAATAATAGGTCAACATCGTTTTTATTGCGCTGAATACTTTGCAACATATCAGGTATAATTATTGAACCTGATCCTGACATTGGTTCACAAATTAATCATACGCATTGTAATATTTGATATATCTACGTATTAACTGTTGAACTTATTTCGTATTTTCAATGAGAATTAATTTTCTATTACAGATATTTACGAATGAAAATACCTAATCATAAAGAAATCTGTCATTCGTGAAGCAGCGTCCATCAAAAGACAGACCCAGAATTGACAGGAGTTCGGAAGAATGATCGCCAACCTCAGGTAGGAGTGACACGCGAAGAAGTTGTACTAACCCACACTTTAAATAACCACGAAGTTATTAAAATGAATATTCATTCATTTCCGTGTCCAGACCCTATATGCGCCCTCTCCAATATTTTGCGGCCGTCACAGCCTTGTCGTTTGCAGCCAGGAGGTCCGCCTCATTGCAAGGCTCCCCCATGAGTGGGCACATCAGCAGGTGCGCCGCGTTTTGCTCTTCTCCACATTCGCACGTCACATCCTGCTCATCATCCAGCAGTTCCCATCTCTGCATGTTGACCCTACATCTACTCACACCCGTTCTGAGTCTGTTCAGGGCTTTCCAAGTCCCGTATGGGAGTTGGTGTCCGATTGAGAGGGTCTCGCTTGGTTTTAACCATTTGTTCTCCCCAACCTGTTCCCGCCACAGCTTGATTCTTCTTTCATGCGGGGTGGTGTGCAATTCATTTGTTTTTGATAAGAAACTGCGTCTTGATCTGAGCCTCGATATTGGGGGGTCGTGCCCATACAGGGGGTGTCTGGGATCGCTTTTTTGTTTTCGCCTCTCTTCCTCGGCTGCGACAGTTCTTCGTGTATTTGGTGGTGCAATTTCAGCCAAGAGATGGACCTTTTCCAGGGGAGTAGGTCTAAGACATCCTGTGATTAGGCGCCCAGTCTCGTTAAGGGCCACATCAACGTTTTTGGAATGTGAGGATCGACACCACACTGGCGCTGCATATTCTGCGGCAGAATAGCAAATGGCGAGTGCAGATGTTCGCAGCACGTTGGGTTGGGCTCCCCAGCTAGTTCCAGTGAGCTTTCGCAGGATGTTGTTCCTCGTGCACACCTTGCTTTTAGTGCTTTCTTTTTTTTATGCTTGAGATCTTCTGAGCCAACGTTCATGATTCTTGGTCTGGGTGCCTCAGTTCTTATATCCTCTTGTATTTGTCTAGAGTATAGTTTAGTATAGAAGCAGGGCCGGATAAATCATAGAACAACCCGGAACAAGAAATCAGGGCGCTTGTCTAAAAAGGGCGCTTAAAATCCTAAAATGTTAATTATATAAATCAAAAATTCCCCAGGTATGGCACTCGGTTCTCTCTGCCTTCCCCGAAAGGGACACGGCGTGATGGTGTGTATGATAAAATTCTGCGGTGTTAATATCTTGTCCGTCTATTACCGTGTTATTCGTAAACATATATAGTCGATTCACACACACACAAAATAATCATTCTAATAATTTACTTGCTAAAGTGTTAAATTATCTACATAATGAAGCCAGCGCCCCCCTATCTGAAATCGCCCGGGCGCTTGATAATGAATTTCATATGAGATGATAGCGGCGTGTTTGAAAACATTCCAGATGCTACATGCCACAGTAACTTTAATTATACATTATACTAAGAACTCTTATTGCTTGTTAATGAAACTACATAAGCCGTTTCAATAAGCGGAACCTGTCAGCAACTAATAGCAAGGTTTTCTAAAAAAGGGAAACGAAGTTCTTTAGAAATGTTATGATAATTTCAGTGAAGTTTTCCCTTTCGACTTTAGCGACATACTTACTTATTTTCTCGATCTCGGTCGCCGACTCGTCACCTGACTCTTTCAATTATTCATATATTATTGTTTCTATCTCTCTCTTCTGTCTGATGTCAAATGTTAACACGTGTCCATATTTTTTACGAGTCTAGTATAGACCATAGATTTTAATATATACCTATAACTAGATGGAATACTAGTCGGCAAAGTGTATCGAAATCAATGGGAGTTTTCGTGTGCTGTTTTGTGTAAAATTCATTGGCATACCTCGTTTTATTAATATTAATTTATGTGGGTATTTATTATACCAAGAATTTATTTAGTGTTTTGTGTTAATTAGAATCGCGATTTGTTTTTTTTATTTTAAGTTTGATGTGATTTTAAATTTTTACTGGAATTTGATAATTATATTGAGTTTTTTTTAATTAAAAATAGTTTTTATGATATTTTTAGTGTTAACATTAGTTATTAAGTTTAGTTTATTTACATAATACTTGAGATAGTTAAAAGGACTTTTAAATTATATTTTACTTTAAACGGTTTATGTGATGATCCAATATTTTAAAAATTGTAAGACCTAAGGTTTTAGTTTAAAATGCCTTCTTCTCAGGATACGTTACATACATGAATAGGAATAGGTAGAATTATAATTTATTTTTGTTCTTTGGTTTATATTGATATATTGATTTTTACTGTATAATATTGCATAATATACTGCATAATATAATATTGAAATTCCAAACATTTGAGAAGGAAGGGGGGGGGGGGGGGCGGTTTGAAATATATTGCTCTGGGCGCAAAAACATGTTTATCCGGCCCTGTATAGAAGGCTTACCTATACGATATTAGGGAGCTCCGCCATGTTATTAATCACACTTTCATCATCTATATATAAAGTTGTGATATTTTGTTTACCATCTCCTAGCTTTCTTTGAAATACTTTTGCTCCCCCACTTTCTGCTATAATGTGTTCCACGTTATATTTTATGATGTCCTTTCGAATTTCTCTTTGAATGGTTTTGTTTAATTCTTTATATTTTTAGCATCTGAATAAACCTTTGTGCCTCATTTGCCTTCGTTGGTCCAATAATTTTCTAGTCTGGGGTGATTGGAGTTCTCTTTTAGATGCTTGGCAACGTCGCTGGTCTTCTTCTTCCGTGGGCAGACTGACATTTTTATTTCTTCCTGATGTGAGGACTCGAATTTTTTCCTCGTGGATTGTTCCCGATTATTGGACCACGCAATTCCTTACTGGACACGGCAGTTTCAAAAGTTATCTCATTCGTTTTCACTTATCCGATTCGTCCTCATGTCAGCTTTGTGATAACCCTGAACAGACTTCTGAGCATATCCTATGGGAATGCACTAACTTCTCCGTGTCAACTTTCCGACGAGAACTCTACGACGATGTCCGAGGGAATTTCTTTGGACCCATTGGACATGCGGACTTTGTAGCCACGAAGAGCAACTTTAGGGCTTTCAAGACTTTCTGTCTTAAATTCGGTGCACTATTATCTTCACTATCACTGAGCAGTGAGCCAGTTGTTTCAACATGATTAGCTCTCTTTGGCACATTAAGTGCAGTATCTGCAAGGTTTTAGAGTTCTCCGGACTCTTCGTATGTTCTTTATGTGTTCTTTCAGAGTTTTGCAAGGGGCCGTTATTAGTACCCATAAGCAGAACGGGTGGTGGTGGGGGAAGAACAGTCTGGGGTGATATTTTACTTTCATCTATCTTTGGAGTTTTGAAGTTATTGATGGCTCTATGTATGTTTTCTTTGATATTTGTATAGATGTTGTTTATTGATTCGAATAGATCTATAGGTTTTTATTTAATTCTTATTTAAATGATACTTGGTATGCTTCTTTATTCTTCTGTACAATCTTCCCGATTTCCCCTGTACTTCTTTTCTTCAATATATTTAGTCTTTCTAGTCTTGTATTGATGCATATATTCATTCTCACCAGTCTGTGATCGCTTCCTGTTGAGAAAGCATTCAGTACGTTCACATGTGGGAGGGTGCACCCTTGACAATATTCTTATGACTTGCCATTATATAGTTGATTTCATTCAGGGTTCTCACATCGGAACTCATCTAAGTCAATTTCCTTTGAGGTTTCTTTTGGAAAAATTTATTCATGGCATACAAGTTTTGTTCTTGAATAAATTTACGCAATAGTTTTCCTCGTTCATTTCGTGTGCCATATCCGTGCAGTCTAACGTTTTCCTCCTCTGGATCTTCCTTCCCAATTCGGCATTAAAATCACCAATCACTAATGTGAATTTTGTCATATTCTCCCTTAAATATTTGTTCAGGTCGTCATAAAATTTCTCAATCTCGTCTTCTGATGAATCTGATGTAGGTGCATTCACTTGAATTATTTTGATCGAGTACCGTGCGTTTATTTTTAGTATCAAATATACAATTCTCTCTAATATGCCTTCAATGGCAGTTATGTGTCTTGTTAGCTTATTGTTGACCGGAAAAACAACAACACCATAGGTGATATTGTCATGTCCCTTATAAAAGAACATGTGTCCCGATGTCAACGTTTTACATTCCTCTCCACGTCTCTTCACCTCTGAAAACCCAAGTATATCCCATTTATCTTACTTTATAGTTCCTCCTTTAATGCATGTAGGCGGTCATCCGTTTTCAAAGTCCTTGTGTTGTACGTAGCTATTAGGGTCAGTTTTAATTGGTAGCTTGTCTTTATCCAGTGATTCTTAGCACCCTCTGTCTGCGCATTAATCTGGCCGCTACCTTGTCCAGAGGTTAGCAGACTGCTTGGGACTGAGGGCATCATTTTTTGTTTCCTGTCCATGGGGATTTTGGCAGTTGAAACACCATTCTTGCCAAACGTGCTGGTGAGTCTTCCGTCTTCGTTAGCCTTGTAGAGCATATAAGCCGCCGGGACATATTTACGTACATTCCAACCATCAATGCCCTCACCAAGTATCCAAGGGGCACCACTTGGAGGTGAAAATCGGAAAATGGGAACAGCTATAGTGACGTATCCTTTGTTCTCTTCTGAAAAAACCCAACAGATCCGTCCAACAGCTAGTCCCCCTTTGCCCCACATGGAGGTAAATAACCTAGATAAGTAGGTACATCGAAAATATCCTAAGTATATTCGTATTAGACAGAAATAATATTGTTCTTTATTATACTTACTCTTTTTTTATTATTTGCAGACATCAAACACCTATGACCTTCCATAATAATATGTGATTACACAGTAATATGACATGTTGAATATTAGATAAAATGTCTATAAATATATACATATTTTTATCTGTTCTGTGCCAGTTATTGGAAATAATCTGTCGAAGGCCTGACAGACAAAATGAACATATATCGTCATATTATAATATACTCGTACCTTTACCTATAACATTTTGTTCTTTTATAATGTTTCAGACGAGGACCAAGTCTTAATATACCGACATCTACATCACAATGCAAAGTATTATATAAGTAGGTTGTAGGTATACATAGTATATTGTTTACAATAAGCAGATTCGCATGGTCCGTCCCAGTTATTTTGTAAATCTAAAGTTCGTTAGACTTTATTCACTTTATACTCTCCACTACCTTTTATCTGATAGTGGAGTGTAATGATTTCGACAATTTCAAACTTTTTTAAGGCAGTCATGTGGTTGCATATACCATGACATGACTGGCTTCTGTGCTGGCGTTCTGGGTTTGATTCCCAGCAGAGGAGAAATCAATTTAGGTATTATTATATTATTATTATTTTTGTTGTTACTGTTTGATTTGAAGTAGGTACCTACCTACGTATCTATAACATATACACATTGTAGATCTCCTTTGATTTGATCCTGATGTTCAACTAGGTGTTTGAAAACCACTCCGTATAGGTTCATTCAATTTTTGTATATACGTACATACCTAGTCCTCTAAAATATTGTCTGCCATGAAAGGAAAAAGACAATATTTAAGATAAGTGCACTGTATATTTTGTCAATCTAGATTCTGAATTGAAAAATGACATAAAAATATGAATTGATTTGGAGAAAACATCCCGCAAAGAAACAATCTTGGTTTATACGAATCTTATTCATTCATTTATATTATCATCACGGCATATTTCACAATTTGGGGTAGCCAGCGACAGGTGTGTGATCCCCACATACCAGTCTCGTCTTACCTAAAAGGCACTATATTCAAAATGGGTGGTGAACCTTATTGCTAAGCTATGTGAGACTGTATTTTAAACTAGTTTGATTCCGTTGGTACATAGTAACTTATTGTACCTATACAATAAAAGTAGAAGATTAATAACTAAATCAATAACTTAAATCAATACCTGTATACATATTACCTATGTACATATTAGGTATGTAGGTACCATACATATATCAGACATAAAATACAACCTTGACTAACGTTTAGTGCGAATAAATACAGCTATCGAATCAACACTGACGTGTATTATAACTAAATCAATAAACTTTATTTTCAGACCGATATATTGACATATAGGTAAGCAGGAATGCTATAAATTCTGCCAAGTAATGCAATGTTGAACGTAGATACACAAGTAAGTATATTCATTAGGAATTAAAAAAATATTAAAATTTGTTTTGTGAGTAGGTATGTGTTTTATTACACACTATGATGAACATTTTCATTGTTTTATACGAAACCTCATTGTACCTAATCATTCAATTGGCTTTCAGAAAAAAAAATTGTAAATATTTACGTATGAAAACGCTATGTAGATGTGTATAATAACACAAACCTATATAGCTATATGATATAATAACACAAATATGATATAATAACACAAACATTAAGCGCAGTTTTCTTGAATAGTGTAGATATATATTTGCAAATTTTATTAAGAATGCGTTTCATTTAAAAGTGAACTCGAGATTAAGTTGGTATGATTGCATTTGGTGTTGTTATAGGTAGGTACGTTAAAATCAGGAAATTCCCTACAGTAAGGGATTATTCTATCTTATTTTGTAGTATTTGTAAAAAAAAATTATAAATGTTAAAAATAAGCTTATTTGTTAAAAATAATTAAAAAAGATAGATATGTATTATAATAAATTCAAATTGTTTTTTTTTTATTTCTTATAATTAAGATTTCAATATGAAATTAGAGGCAATTAATTTGGAAATATGGCAACATTATTCAGTTTATTTGATTTACAGATAGTCGTACCAAGTACCAACATTGCCATGAAGTGCAATTTTAAGTGAAATGCAGTTTACTATATAATATTTATGAAAATAGAAAAAATATGGACTATATGGATTTTCAAATAATATGAACGTTCTAGTACTTACCGAAGAATCGTTATAAAATTTGAAGTTAAAAACACTGTACTTGCTTTTCAAATAAGAATGGACAATGTTTACAATGCTGAGACATTATCAAATTTATCACAGATGAATATAACAGAATAGAAAAAAATAGATCAATGAGTGGTTTCCGTATTTAGTGTTGGTCTTCTGGTGGCATTCTGTCGTTTCCAGAGACGCCTGATTGCTTTTCTGAATCTTGAAACTGAATCAACGTGGAGGCTCCGTTCGTGTCCCCAGATCAATATTAATTATATCTTGGCATCAAAGATTGGAGGATAATATTTATATGGTAACTAGAGACTGCTAATAACAGCAGATGTATTATTAAGAGGACAATTCAGGACCAGAGAATTCTCTTATCATTCTATTAGATATTAGTAAGTGCTGCATTGGCCAAATTCTTTAACATGCAAATGTGTTTTCTTTCTGATCCAACAAGGTATACCTACCTACTTTTAATTTTATCTTGGAATTACATACGATAGTCAATATGTATATCTACCGAATATTAGTTTTATTTTTACGGAAATATTTTTCGATTCGAATTTTGGTGAATCATATTTTTGAGCGACGTATAATTGAAATATTTTATTCTTGTTTTATCAAAATACACGACTCTTCTTGAAGTTTTCACCAAATGTTATGATAATTTCAATTATTATTTTTGATTTATCGTATAAAGTGACCTTGCTGTTAATAACCAAAGCAATTTCTGCTTTAGTAAACATACATTTATTAGAATTCTGATATATACTTTCAGCGATATCTCTGAAAGTCGTCTTATTAACTAAATAAATTATGTAAATTGGATTAAATTAATACGGGAAGTAGTGAATATATTTTATTGACATCATTATAAAGTATTAAAGTTTTCACTTCCTAGAGATATCACTAGACATAATAAATGTAAATAAACACACTGCAGGTTTCATATGGTAAATAAATTAGTCATGTCTAGCAGAGCACAAAAAGTCGGACTAGTAAATAATATATTCCTATTATTTACTTATTTGAGACTGAAAACAGCGACTGCAAAATAGTAGAAAAAATAAAATTAAATATGCGCCCAAACCCACATCTACAAATTATAACAATACTTATGATCAAAGAACAAAAATAAAAATTAAACAGGAAAGAAAGCGTTTCTAAATAATATAGAACAAAAATGAAACAGATCTTATCAAAATAAAAATAAATAATAGAACAGTACCTATAGTAGTGTAGAATTTTGATTGGAGATAACTGACACTAGTTTAGTTCGTATCAATCTATCAACCGACACTAGTTTAGTTCCTATCATTCTATCAACTGACACTAGTTTAGTTCGTATCACTCTATCAACTGACGCTTGTTCAGTTCTTATCATTCTATCAACTGACACTAGTTTAGTTCGTATCACTCTATCAACTGACACTTGTTCTGTTCGTATCATTTTATCAACTGACACTAGTTTAGTTCGTATCAATCTATCAACCGACACTAGTTTAGTTCCTATCATTCTATCAACTGACACTAGTTTAGTTCGTATCACTCTATCAACTGACACTTGTTCAGATGATGAGTACGCGATACCACTTCCACGCCGGTGATGCTCTAGGACTCTATGGTCCTTTTCACCCCCGGACGCGGCCGCAACGTCGGACATTTATGGAAAAGTCGCAGTCACCTACCCCACTCCATAGGGAACGTTATAGAACTAAAGTGTTCTGTTCATCCCCGGAGCGGCTGCTCGTCGGACGAAACAAGAACTACCACCATGCATATTTCATACCACTGCCACTAAGAGTCCAACCACACTCGTGAAGGCCCGTGAGTCATAGCAAGGGTTACCCTCCCAGCAGCTCCACGAACAACAGACTGCCACTGGGAGCCTCCACCACGCCCGTAGTACTTTCAGTTCTTCGATTTCCACACCAGGCGCAGCGTCAGCTGCACCTGTCTCGTCATCAGCTCGGGTACCGCCGAGTGGGTCGTGCCGACCAATCATCACGGGGGGCTCCTCCACCCCTTAGTACTCATGTTGGCGAATTTCAGGTACACCACCGGACAGTATGATTATTTCAATCAATTTTTACAAAAAGTTTTTAAATAAAGTTTGATATGTAAGTACGGAATGGGACACTTGACTGGGGACACTTGGGTGCGGGACACTTGGCTGCGAGACACTTGGCTGCGGGGGACATTTGGCTGCGGGACACTTGGGTGCGACGGACACTTGGGTGCGAGCCCACTTGGTTGCGAGTCCATTTGGTCGCGACGGACACTTGGGTGCGAGCCCACTTGGTCGCGAAATCAAAAATATTTTTTTCTGCTTAGGAATGAAATATTTCGTACTGATTTTTGTAATGCTCTTTATATTTATTTATTTATTTTTATTTAAAGAACCACTTACAGCTAAAAAGTTACTATACATCGTTGTTCCATCAAATAAGGGCATGCTACTACAAAACTGGGCAGCCAATTACAAGTGCCAGTTGATCACTTAATTTTCCCTTACAGACGTTATTTTACTATTTTACTGTTATATACATTTTTCATACAAATATGAAATTTGTTTCACATCGATATGGCAAACCATAGATTTTTTTCTTTAAATTTTGACAGTCCTTGAACGCATTTTTAATGAGTGTATTTTTGTTTAATCAAAATTTTATCAGTTTACAAAAAACTCGAATTTCCATAACGTGAGAGCATTTCGAAAATTTCGACAGATGAAATCATAGAGAAGAAATTAACGGATATCTATGGAAAACTAATCAGCTCTAGATCTATCCACTTTACACATATGATGTAAATATGAAGTCGATCGGACTTATAGTTTGGGCTGTTGAGAGGATACATTAAAATAATTCCTTACGCCGAACGCCATACGCCATACATACAAACACATCACGACGAAACTCACAGTGTGCACTCTCTACATGATACTCGTTGAGAAATTGATGGAAAAAAATTACACATAAAAATTGTGAAATCATGACCACTATTCCATAGTGTGGAGAGTAAAAACTGTTTAGATCACATAAATTAGGGATACGGCGTGAATTGTATGAATTGATGTTTAACTAGATAAGTTATCTTTCTAATTCGTTATATTTTTTGTTTTGTCGCCTATACACAATATGTAAGAAGACTTAATAGTTTGATACTTAATCTCTAAACATACATACATACTATCATGCTGTTTTCATATTCCGGGTAGGAAAAAAGGACTAACCTCCATACTATCCTATCTTGACATACATAATAATAATAAACACTTCCTTGCACCATGCGCAAGTGGCGAGTTTATTGCCGTATGGCAATTTCTTCCAACTAACCAGTGTTTCCAGCCCAGAGAAGCAATATTTGCGTGAGAAATAAATTTAAATATATTTCTCCTCTACTGGGAATCGAACCCAGGACGCCCGCACAGAAACCGAACGGCTTACCAACAGTGCCACGGCGGTCGGCATACATACCTACAAGTTTTGTGTAGAAAACAAAATATCTTAAAAAAAATCAATAATTTCGATTTATTGGTTTATAGTTTGGTACTTACTTATTCTTCAACTATACATACTATCGCTATCGACAGTTGGATCTCATGTGTTACATGCAACTAGTGTGTATGAAAAATTCTCATATTTTTATAGTGTAAAAAATAATTTGGCTTAATAACCTTGTTTTTACTTTACAATTTCAAACATAAGTAGAAATTGGAAGAAATTGCCACTAGGCAATAAGCCCGCCAGTGTACTAATTATAATTTCAAGAAGATCAAATAAATAAATAAAATAAATATATTTTTTTATATTTTTAATGTCTGTATATAGGTACCTACTTGTATATCAACTACTTATATGATAAAGAGCATTACAAAAATCAGCATGAAAAACTTCAGCCCTAGGCAGAAAAAAATATTTTTGAATTCGCGACCAAGTGGGCTCACACCCAAGTGTCCGTCGCGACCAAATGGACTCGCAACCAAGTGGGCTCGCACCCAAGTGTCCGTCGCACCCAAGTGTCCCGCAGCCAAATGTCCGCCGCAGCCAAGTGTCTCGCAGCCAAGTGTCCCGCACCCAAGTGTCCCGCAGCCAAGTGGCCACAGCCAAGTGTCCTAGACCGATGTAAGTACAGCAATTTATTGAAAATTAAATTATTCAATTGAGGTGCTTCGACATTTATCGTATTTTTTTATTTGAAATATAATAAAGTACTTACAGAAAATTAAAAAAAAAAATATTAAAAAAAATTGGAGAAATCCTGGAACTTTTTCATACGAAATGGTTTGGGATATTGTATTTGTCTATATTTATAGAAATTTTCAGCGTTTTAGTTTTTATGGTTTATGAGATATTATGTGGAAATATAAATAAAATTTCATGTGTTGATAACCTTTGACTGAAACAAAAATCAAAATTCTGAGTAAGCATTTTTTTCAGAAATGTTTTTTTTCTGACTTTTGACGCATATTTATTTATTTTATGTAGATTCTCGGGCAACTAACATGTACTATGTCAAATATTAATTTAACACGAACCCAATAACAAGTTGCCACATTCTGGAGACTTACGATATTAATCGTCTCACAGATCCAGACTGAAAACACAATTAAAAACTGTGTCTCCACCGGGAATCGAACTCAGCAGTCAAATAACCAACCAACTGAGCCACGAAGGCCGACAAAATTGATATTGCTCTCAGAAATACTCGGCGGGCCGCATTTGCCCAGGGCTGGTATAACATAATATTTATTTATTCAGTCATTTACGGCATAATGTATTAGCCTTTATAAACATTCATAAATACACATATCGAAAGCAAAATTACAGAAAATAATACAATAATAAACATACTTAAAAAAGGAAAAAGCTATCGACATAATAAAACAGAAAAAAGTCAATAACATAATTGAATCTTCTGATCTTCATTTTTAATTTATAATATTAAATATTTTTTTAATTTAAATATTAATTTAACCGTCACCCAAAAACTGTTGCCACATTCTGGAGACACGATATTACTCGTCTCACAGATTCAGACTGAAAACACAATTAAAAACTGTGTTTCCAACGGGAATCGATCCTGGGACCTTTGTATCAGCAGTTAGCATGTTGGAAAAACCATGCAAAAAGTCCACTGTGTCATAAAAAAATCCCTTCAAATACGGGACAAATGTTGATACTGTCGATTAATGATGACAAATAAATTCTCTTGACAAAACGACAGTTGGATAATTTATTGTTAACATTTCATTAGCGCCCTATGTAAGTGAGAAGTTTTTTTTTTACAAATAGATTGTTTTCCAACGAACCAGAGAAATTTAAATTAATTTTATAAAATTTCTCCTTCGCAGTAGAATTAATTCAAATAATTTAAAGACAACAACGTCATTTATTATTGAACATTCAGATATTTTTTTCTATCTTCTCCAGATCGACCATCGCAATTAATTAATAAATGTGTGAATTCAAAGACCTTGGAACCACCTTAAGACAATACCATGTAAATATCTGCTCTACTAGTGTTATTATTGAGAAAGCTAGTGTCATTACTCCAATATTATATACCTTATTCACCAGTTGCTATACTCTGACTTACTACTTACTATAATGTTGCATTTATACAAAACCAATCGAAATATACTATGAAAACAAACCATTGTGATTTTTTATTGATGTGCATAATATATTATAGCGTTTCATATTCATTGTATGTGGTCATACGTTCTACTTTTTTATCTTGTCACCTATCTTCTCGTCCACATATAGAATTCGTACTTACCTAAGCATTTTATCGAGAGCATAATATTATGTTATTAATGTACCATATTTTTTTCTTCCGGAATATCATTCAAGATTTCTTTACATAATTTGTTTATAATATTTTATTGTTAAAAACATTTTTTGATCTAATTTCAATACCATTATTTATTTTACTTCCTTGCAAAATATATTTGCAGGGTCATCTCTCTTAAATATGAAGTTTATATTTATTGCACTGTGACTGTCGACCGCCAACCGCCATGGCACAGTTGGTAAGCCGTTTGGCTTCTGTGCGGGTGTCCTGCGTTCGATCCCCAGCAGAGGAGAAATTTATTTAAATTCGCCACTTGCTCAGGGTGCAAGGAAGTGTTTATTATTAATAATATCAAATTATACTGTTTTTTTGATAAACAACTAAAAACAAAAACATGAGGATAAATAAATAATCTTTTGGAAATCTAAGAGAAATTGTGTCAAAGTTTTTTTTTTTATTTTTTATCTCTTGTTTTATCTTTTAAACATAGATTTTTTCAGTGTGCGTATCACGTACGCTGTACGCTAAACAAATGTTATTTTTGTGTTTTTCAAACACGCGATCTTTGATTATAAAAAGTAATTGCTTGCCAAGTCCAGTGTAGTGCAGATGTAAATACGTCTTAACTGTGCAGTTCGTACGATTATTATTTCATAGTCTAGTTTCACTTTCCCGCGTCACCGAGTTTCCCAGACTAGATATAATATTATAATATCACATCTAGACTATGAATACATCACTTACCTATACTAATCTTAGGTTAGGTTAGGTGAATATTATATAGGTACATATTATGTGTGAGTTTCACTGATCCCAACTCCCAACTAGTGACCGGTGAACTATATTTAAGTGTGATGGTTGTAGAGATGATGAAATGTTGGCAATTGTTGGACCATGCGCTGCTTGTGTCGTTGCCACCCCCCGCAGTCTTTAATATTGCCACGTGGCGGCCCTCCGATCACCTCTCCTTACCACAAAACTGTCCAAGCTTATACCTATATAATATACCTCATGGTGTCGTGATAGCTTGATCACGCAAACAACGAGAATTTACCATCTATATCTGTAAAGAAAAGTGTCCTGACTGACTGACTGACAGACGTACTGACTCATCAACACACATAACAAACGGCCAATCGTAAAGAAGTTAAATTTGGAAATCAAATAGCTTTAATAACAAAACCTTCCACTAACGAAGAATTTCTTGGAAATTTCGCCCCTATGGGGGTGAAAATTAGGGTTGAAAGTTTTTTAGAATATACGAATACCTATCTCGGAAACTAGACGTGACATGAACTTGAGATTTGTCATATAGATACTTAAATTTAGTATAGGATGTTTCGCCGTTTTTTAAAGGGATGAAAAAGTGACGGAATTAGGGATATTTTTTAAGTGATAAATAATAATAATTAAAAACTATTATTGTGATAAAACAACGTGGCGGACTTATTGCCTGCAGGCAATTTCTACCAGTCAACCACCATATTAAATTCAATCAGTTATAATAAAAAATAATACTTAAGAAATTAAAAATACAAAATAAATATAAAAATAAAAATAAAATAAAAAAGAGTAATACACCAGATAGAAACACTATGTTTGTTGGATGGGGAATAGGATAGAGGAACAAAGGGAATAAGACGTGAGTTTGTAGTTATGGGGATAAAAAGTGTGACTTCAGACGCTTTTTGAATGCTATCAAACTTAAGATTGAAGTAAAAATATACTTCATAGGCCTTGTAGTTTTTTAGCTACTTACAATAAAAAAAATAAAAAAGGATTTTAATAAAACTAATTTTACAAGAAAAGTATTCAACAAATTCAAAATTCAAAAAACTCATGCAATAGAAAAAAGATGTACCTACATACAAACTGTTCCTTATTTCAAATACGTATCTTTTGAGGGTACTAGGGAAATTATTTTCAAAATATACTATATAGCCTACTATAGCCTTTTAGTAGTGACATTGAAGAAGAAGAATAAGAAGTAATATAGACCCATAATGATGATCATAGAAAAGAGTTAAAGCACTATTCGAAGCCGGTGTCTCACAGCACAAATATAAACTTGTACGTCTCGATTTAATATTTCTTTAATCAGAAATATTTTTTTATCCTAATTATCTAATGTACATTTATTACGTAATGTTTTTTTTTATTGCAAAATAAACTTTATCACACAGGTAATAATATATTTTTACAAGACGTTTTTATTTATTTTTAGTTTCAAGTTATACCCATCAACATATTCATTAATAATGTATGTTGTTAAACTGTTGTTTACTGAAACTTTTATCTCGAATAAATAAAACGATTATTATACAATATGTACCTACACTTAATGGTAAGTAATAAATTATTAACACAGTTTGCTGTAATTATGCGGAACGCTACCTATTGTTTATTAAGAATATTATTACATAAGTCTTGATAAATTAATATGGATGAATAACAATCTAATTAATGAGAAATATTATTTAACATCTCAGTAGAGACGATGTTTGAATATTATAGGAGAACCGGGAAATCAAGGCACCAAGAGGGCTTACGACCTGTCATAAGCTGGTTTACGCGATCACTTTATGCGATGGCGAAACGCTCACAATTCATGCCTTTGTATTGAGTTCCCTTTCAATCAAATTTTCGAAAGTTCTATATATGTTATAATGTTATTCATCAAAATTCAAACAATTGAAAATAAGCTGAAAAACATCATCGCCATCTATGAAGTGACGTAAAACTTATTTGTGAAGCCATCTATTGAGAAATTGGTTTATATACAACGAAACAGTCCTTATACGTGAGGTGACGTAGCGCAAGCGCATTAAGTGATTACGTAAAATCCAATAATAAAAAAAATTATAAATCCATTTTCTTGCGTATATGTAACTATAAAATAATAAATAATTAAAATAATCTAATTAATATTGTGAATGATTAATATTAAAAACAAACATAGTTATATTCTTCTGCAACGTTAGTATATATGTACCTACTATATGTACATACTTCCAGAAGAACATCAAATATTATTACCCTTACATTTTTCATAGTTACCCGCAAACATCTTGACAAAGCTGCGCAAAACACAAAACACACATTTTGTTTTTTTTTTTATTTGTTTGGTAGATGAGTGATTATTTTGAATAAATATCTCTTCTGGTACGGATCAAACCCAGGATGCCCGTAACTTTGACGTAATTTTTTAAGATGCGGTAGACACTATTATAATTAGAGTGGATTTTTTTTAAGATGCGGTGTGTGTGTGTGTGTGTGTGTGTGTGTGTGTGTGTGTGTGTGTGTGTGTGTGTTCGCGGCTGCAATAAAGTGCGGACCTTGCCGTGACAAAAACCACGATTGTGCGGACAGAACTCAAAGTGAGGACGTCCGCATAATAATTAAGCAACGCGTCAAATGTACCGTTAGAATCCTCGCATTCTAAATAGTCTATTGGAGAAATCTTGAGATTTTGGTATTGGGGTCCCCAAATTCGGTATTTTTGTCATAAAAAGTTAACACATGCTAAACTTTTAGTTCATGCGTGTAAACACCACGTGGCGCCACCAGTCCGAAGAGTATGAATATATGCGAAAATGCGGACCTTACGTCAAGTCCGCATATTACAATAACAGCATACTTATCTCTGGACCGCGTGTATTCTTTCCGTATAAAAAAATACTTCTTGTGTGTAAACGCCAAGTGGCGCGACCAGTCCGAAGAGTATATATATATATACAAAAATGCTTCAGAACTACATTTTCATAGTATTTCAAATAAAACCTGTTTTTATGATGAAATACTTAGTAAAAAGATAAATTATTGCAATATTCGAAACTAGTTGTGTGCACTCTCTACGTGATACCTACCTGTTGAGAAATTGATGTAAAATTACGCTAAAAAATTCTTTAATTATGACCAATTTAATTTGGTACTGTAAATTAGTCAAATCCAAGTAGGTATTCATATACCTACATTTACACATACTCAAGACATCGGCAGTTGGATCTCATGTATTTACATTTAACCTACACAAAACATATAAGATCATTTCACAACAAGCAACAGTTATAATATATATCTATAGTCATATTGTAATTCACGCGATTGTCATAGGTACCATACCTTTACGCCGTTTACCTATTTGGGGTAGGCAGAGAGGACCGAACACTAGATTCCTCTATCTTGACATACATTTCTCGCTTCATTCACGTTCATGCATCGTGTCATACACGCTCTGCTATTATTCTTACTTCTGACACCTCCATCGTTCAAAATTCCATTAATGTGATCGTGCCAACTTTTCCTTGGCCGACCTCTACCTTTCGTTCCTCTTTTATCACCCTTATATACTTTTTTCGTCAGTCGATCATCATTCATTCTTTCTACGTGGCCAAACCACCTAAGGGCATTTACTCACGATATCTCTTTCAATCATACATCTCATTTCTTATTCTGTCATAGGTAGGTACCTACCTAAATATTACACAAATGTGTATATTAGCCGATCGCGTACCGTACAGCCGAAGTTGAAAAATCGTGCGTTAGATAGTGGTTACCTTTATCACACCTCAAGAAATTTATAAAGCGACTAATCAGAAGATATCACCTTTCCAATGGAAACAAAAATCATCGAAATCGGTCAACTTTTGTCATAATTTTCACTGAACATAAAATCACGTCGAATTATTATATGTAACCCAGGTTTTAATAATA
The DNA here is from genome assembly GCA_963576475.1 of Molanna angustata. Lineage (NCBI taxonomy): Eukaryota > Metazoa > Arthropoda > Insecta > Trichoptera > Molannidae > Molanna > Molanna angustata. The sequence goes on along the minus strand of OY754964.1, from coordinate 32,207,279 downwards.
AACGAAAGGTTGTGGCCAACCATCAACTCTCAACTATATGTAAATAGTAAGAGCATATTTGTCTTCTTGAAAGATTGACAATCCCTAAATATATTTTTATGATGAACATTACTATTAAATTACTAAACACATAAAAATAATCTATAGCCTGAAAGCAATTTGAAAGTTTTGATTGATTACGTTCATGTAGAAGTCGGTTTTTTATATATAAGTAGGAGATTATTATATGTGTCTAAGTTGTCAATTGAAATGTATTTACTTCATTTTTTTGCAAAAAAAGAATTTAGTCACGACCACATTCAATACAAATTGTATGGAAAACGACACGAGGACTCATTGATCGACTTTAGTTTGATTATCTAATTAATCTTCATAATATTATGCCATCAAGTGGTTTACCCATTCGGGGTAGGAAAAAAAAGGACTGAACTCCACATTATACTATCCTGACATACGTACCTACATAGTTTATGATAGTTATATGTACCTAGATATATTATATAATACAAAACATATTATATTTTATAATTTCGATTCAGGTTTAATTATTTGGTAAATACTTATTTTTCAAATATTATTTTTATCTACTTATATATTTATTTATTTTTAAATATACCTACATATAAAATTGATATTTCATTACATTTGTAGCTGCAATACTGTAGGTACCTTCTGTAAATTAGTCAATTCCAAGTAGGTATTTAGTATAAAACATAAAAGTAATAATAATAATAATTTTGAATGATTTATATAGCAACGTCTTCGTGAATGTCTCACCTCAACACCGCTTAACTATTCATATACCTACATTTACACATACTCAAGACATCGGCAGTTGGATCTCATGTATTAATATTTAACATACACAAAACATATAAGATCGTTTCATAACAAGCAACAATTATAATATATATCTATAGTCATATTGTAATTCACGCGATTGTCATAGGTACCATACCATCACGCTGTTTACCTATTTGGGGTAGGCAGAGAGGACCGAACACTAGATTCCTCTATCTTGACATACATTTCTCGCTTCATTCACGTTCATGCATCGTGTCATACACGCTCTGCTATTATTCTTACTTCTGACACCTCCATCTTTCAAAATTCAATTAATGTGATCGTGCTAACTTTTCCTTGGCCGACCTCTACCTTTCGTTCCTCTTTTATCACCCTTATATACTTTTTTCGTCAGTCGATCATCATTCATTCTTTCTACGTGGCTAAACCATCTAAGGGCATTTACTCACGATATCTCTTTCAATCATACATCTCATTTCTTATTCTGTCATAGGTAGGTACCTAAATATTACACAAATGTGTATATTAGCCGATCGCGTAACGTACAGCCGAAGTTGAAAAATCGTGCGTTAGATAGTGGTTACCTTTATCACACCTCAAGAAATTTATAAAGCGACTAATCAGAAGATATCACCTTTCCAATGGAAACAAAAATTATCGAAATCGGTCAACTTTTGTCAGAATTTTCACTGAACATAAAATCACGTCGAATTATTATATGTAACCCAGGTTTTAATAATAAACGAGAGGGTTGTGGCCAACCATCAACTCTCAACTATATGTAAATAGTAAGAGCATATTTGTCTTCTTGAAAGATTGACAATCAATCCCTAAATATATTTTTATGATGAACATTACTATTAAATTACTAAACACATAAAAATAATCTATAGCCTGAGAGCAATTTGAAAGTTTTGATTGATTACGTTCATGTAGATGTCGGTTTTTTATATATAAGTAAGAGATAATTATATGTGTCTAAGTTTTCAATTGAAATGTATTTACTTCATTTTTTTGCAAAAAAAGAATTTAGTCACGACCACATTCAATAGAAAATTGTATGGAAAACGACACGAGGACTCATTGATCGACTTTAGTTTGATTATCTAATTAATCTTCATAATATTATGCCATCAAGTGGTTTACCCATTCGGGGTAGGAAAAAAAAGGACTGAACTCCACATTATACTATCCTGACATACGTACCTACATAGTTTATGATAGTTATATGTACCTAGATATATTATATAATACAAAACATATTATATTTTATAATTTCGATTCAGGTTTAATTATTTGGTAAATACTTATTTTTCAAATATTATTTTTATCTACTTATATATTTATTTATTTTTAAATATACCTACATATAAAATTGATATTTCATTACATTTGTAGCTGCAATACTGTAGGTACCTTCTGTAAATTAGTCAATTCCAAGTAGGTATTTAGTATAAAACATAAAAGTAATAATAATAATAATTTTGAATGATTTATATAGCAACGTCTTCGTGAATGTCTCACCTCAACACCGCTTAACTATTCATATACCTACATTTACACATACTCAAGACATCGGCAGTTGGATCTCATGTATTAATATTTAACATACACAAAACATATAAGATCGTTTCATAACAAGCAACAATTATAATATATATCTATAGTCATATTGTAATTCACGCGATTGTCATAGGTTCCATACCATCACGCCGTTTACCTATTTGGGGTAGGCAGAGAGGACCGAACACTAGATTCCTCTATATTGACATACATTTCTCGCTTCATTCACGTTCATGCATCGTGTCATACACGCTCTGCTATTATTCTTACTTCTGACACCTCCATCTTTCAAAATTCAATTAATGTGATCGTGCTAACTTTTCCTTGGCCGACCTCTACCTTTCGTTCCTCTTTTATCACCCTTATATACTTTTTTCGTCAGTCGATCATCATTCATTCTTTCTACGTGGCCAAACCATCTAAGGGCATTTACTCACGATATCTCTTTCAATCATACATCTCATTTCTTATTCTGTCATAGGTAGGTACCTAAATATTACACAAATGTGTATATTAGCCGATCGCGTAACGTACAGCCGAAGTTGAAAAATCGTGCGTTAGATAGTGGTTACCTTTATCACACCTCAAGAAATTTATAAAGCGACTAATCAGAAGATATCACCTTTCCAATGGAAACAAAAATCATCGAAATCGGTCAACTTTTGTCAGAATTTTCACTGAACATAAAATCACGTCGAATTATTATATGTAACCCAGGTTTTAATAATAAACGAGAGGGTTGTGGCCAACCATCAACTCTCAACTATATGTAAATAGTAAGAGCATATTTGTCTTCTTGAAAGATTGACAATCCCTAAATATATTTTTATGATGAACATTACTATTAAATTACTAAACACATAAAAATAATCTATAGCCTGAAAGCAATTTGAAAGTTTTGATTGATTACGTTCATGTAGAAGTCGGTTTTTTATATATAAGTAGGAGATTATTATATGTGTCTAAGTTGTCAATTGAAATGTATTTACTTCATTTTTTTGCAAAAAAAGAATTTAGTCACGACCACATTCAATACAAATTGTATGGAAAACGACACGAGGACTCATTGATCGACTTTAGTTTGATTATCTAATTAATCTTCATAATATTATGCCATCAAGTGGTTTACCCATTCGGGGTAGGAAAAAAAAGGACTGAACTCCACATTATACTATCCTGACATACGTACCTACATAGTTTATGATAGTTATATGTACCTAGATATATTATATAATACAAAACATATTATATTTTATAATTTCGATTCAGGTTTAATTATTTGGTAAATACTTATTTTTCAAATATTATTTTTATCTACTTATATATTTATTTATTTTTAAATATACCTACATATAAAATTGATATTTCATTACATTTGTAGCTGCAATACTGTAGGTACCTTCTGTAAATTAGTCAATTCCAAGTAGGTATTTAGTATAAAACATAAAAGTAATAATAATAATAATTTTGAATGATTTATATAGCAACGTCTTCGTGAATGTCTCACCTCAACACCGCTTAACTATTCATATACCTACATTTACACATACTCAAGACATCGGCAGTTGGATCTCATGTATTAATATTTAACATACACAAAACATATAAGATCGTTTCATAACAAGCAACAATTATAATATATATCTATAGTCATATTGTAATTCACGCGATTGTCATAGGTACCATACCATCACGCTGTTTACCTATTTGGGGTAGGCAGAGAGGACCGAACACTAGATTCCTCTATCTTGACATACATTTCTCGCTTCATTCACGTTCATGCATCGTGTCATACACGCTCTGCTATTATTCTTACTTCTGACACCTCCATCTTTCAAAATTCAATTAATGTGATCGTGCTAACTTTTCCTTGGCCGACCTCTACCTTTCGTTCCTCTTTTATCACCCTTATATACTTTTTTCGTCAGTCGATCATCATTCATTCTTTCTACGTGGCTAAACCATCTAAGGGCATTTACTCACGATATCTCTTTCAATCATACATCTCATTTCTTATTCTGTCATAGGTAGGTACCTAAATATTACACAAATGTGTATATTAGCCGATCGCGTAACGTACAGCCGAAGTTGAAAAATCGTGCGTTAGATAGTGGTTACCTTTATCACACCTCAAGAAATTTATAAAGCGACTAATCAGAAGATATCACCTTTCCAATGGAAACAAAAATTATCGAAATCGGTCAACTTTTGTCAGAATTTTCACTGAACATAAAATCACGTCGAATTATTATATGTAACCCAGGTTTTAATAATAAACGAGAGGGTTGTGGCCAACCATCAACTCTCAACTATATGTAAATAGTAAGAGCATATTTGTCTTCTTGAAAGATTGACAATCAATCCCTAAATATATTTTTATGATGAACATTACTATTAAATTACTAAACACATAAAAATAATCTATAGCCTGAGAGCAATTTGAAAGTTTTGATTGATTACGTTCATGTAGATGTCGGTTTTTTATATATAAGTAAGAGATAATTATATGTGTCTAAGTTTTCAATTGAAATGTATTTACTTCATTTTTTTGCAAAAAAAGAATTTAGTCACGACCACATTCAATAGAAAATTGTATGGAAAACGACACGAGGACTCATTGATCGACTTTAGTTTGATTATCTAATTAATCTTCATAATATTATGCCATCAAGTGGTTTACCCATTCGGGGTAGGAAAAAAAAGGACTGAACTCCACATTATACTATCCTGACATACGTACCTACATAGTTTATGATAGTTATATGTACCTAGATATATTATATAATACAAAACATATTATATTTTATAATTTCGATTCAGGTTTAATTATTTGGTAAATACTTATTTTTCAAATATTATTTTTATCTACTTATATATTTATTTATTTTTAAATATACCTACATATAAAATTGATATTTCATTACATTTGTAGCTGCAATACTGTAGGTACCTTCTGTAAATTAGTCAATTCCAAGTAGGTATTTAGTATAAAACATAAAAGTAATAATAATAATAATTTTGAATGATTTATATAGCAACGTCTTCGTGAATGTCTCACCTCAACACCGCTTAACTATTCATATACCTACATTTACACATACTCAAGACATCGGCAGTTGGATCTCATGTATTAATATTTAACATACACAAAACATATAAGATCGTTTCATAACAAGCAACAATTATAATATATATCTATAGTCATATTGTAATTCACGCGATTGTCATAGGTTCCATACCATCACGCCGTTTACCTATTTGGGGTAGGCAGAGAGGACCGAACACTAGATTCCTCTATATTGACATACATTTCTCGCTTCATTCACGTTCATGCATCGTGTCATACACGCTCTGCTATTATTCTTACTTCTGACACCTCCATCTTTCAAAATTCAATTAATGTGATCGTGCTAACTTTTCCTTGGCCGACCTCTACCTTTCGTTCCTCTTTTATCACCCTTATATACTTTTTTCGTCAGTCGATCATCATTCATTCTTTCTACGTGGCCAAACCATCTAAGGGCATTTACTCACGATATCTCTTTCAATCATACATCTCATTTCTTATTCTGTCATAGGTAGGTACCTAAATATTACACAAATGTGTATATTAGCCGATCGCGTAACGTACAGCCGAAGTTGAAAAATCGTGCGTTAGATAGTGGTTACCTTTATCACACCTCAAGAAATTTATAAAGCGACTAATCAGAAGATATCACCTTTCCAATGGAAACAAAAATCATCGAAATCGGTCAACTTTTGTCAGAATTTTCACTGAACATAAAATCACGTCGAATTATTATATGTAACCCAGGTTTTAATAATAAACGAGAGGGTTGTGGCCAACCATCAACTCTCAACTATATTTAAATAGTAAGTGCATATTTGTCTTCTTGAAAGATTGACAATCAATCTCTAAATATATTTTTATGATGAACATTACTATTAAATTACTAAACACATAAAAATAATCTATAGCCTGAGAGCAATTTGAAAGTTTTGATTGATTACGTTCATGTAGATGTCGGTTTTTTATATATAAGTAAGAGATAATTATATGTGTCTAAGTTTTCAATTGAAATGTATTTACTTAATTTTTTTGCAAAAAAAGAATTTAGTCACGACCACATTCAATACAAATTGTATGGAAAACGACACGAGGACTCATTGATCGACTTTAGTTTGATTATCTAATTAATCTTCATAATATTATTATGCCATCAAGTGGTTTACCCATTCGGGGTAGGAAAAAAAAGGACTGAACTCCACATTATACTATCCTGACATACGTACCTACATAGTTTATGATAGTTATATGTACCTACCTAGATATATTATATAATACAAAACATATATTATATTTTATAGTTTCGATTCAGGTTTAATTATTTGGTAAGTAGGTACTTATTTTTCAAATATTATTTTTATCTACTTATATATTTATTTATTTTTAAATATACCTACATATAAAATTGATATTTCATTACATTTGTAGCTGCAATACTGTAGGTACCTACTGTAAATTAGTCAATTCCAAGTAGGTATTTAGTATAAAACATAAAAGTAATAATAATAATAATTTTGAATGATTTATATAGCAACGTCTTCGTGAATGTCTCACCTCAACACCGCTTAACTATTCATATACCTACATGTACACATACTCAAGACATCGGCAGTTGGATCTCATGTATTAATTTTTAACATACACAAAACATATAAGATCGTTTCATAACAAGCAACAATTATAATATATATCTATAGTCATATTGTAATTCACGCGATTGTCATAGGTACCATACCATCACGCTGTTTACCTATTTGGGGTAGGCAGAGAGGACCGAACACTAGATTCCTCTATCTTGACATACATTTCTCGCTTCATTCACGTTCATGCATCGTGTCATACACGCTCTGCTATTATTCTTACTTCTGACACCTCCATCTTTCAAAATTCCATTAAGGGCAAGATTACATAAATAAAAATATATTTGCGGGGGTGAAGAACGGTGTGGGAAGAGTGAAGTAATATTACGATAATCTTCAAACATGTTACACAAAACTTACGATCCAATAATGCATCGTAAAGAAGTAATATGTATTCTACGTATTTGTAAAAAGGTGATATCTAATACGCGTATTGCGATGTGCGGAAAGATCGTTATACAGTTTGTATTACACTGTACCATAAAATTCACTGCAAACTCTAGCAACTTCAAAACATATGAATATACTTACATAGTTCGGTTTTAAGTTCACACACATATAAAGAAAAGTAGTCTCTGTTACGCTCATACGCTCGTGTCCGCGAGCGAAAGAGACAGAGAGTTTTTTGACAATGCATGTGACGGTCTACAAGTCTAGACATCATGGTTTATTGGCTATATAGGTATGTACATAGGCGTGCCGTGGTTTATTATTTTTTCTTATAAATTATTTTTTAAGTTTTTGATAAAATAAAAAACAGCGTAAGTATAAGTTGTAAATTCTTATTTACCAGGCATAATATATTATGTAAACAAGATATTATATTTAGTATTTCATTTTATATTTTTTAATATAATAATATTACAATAAACAAAAATACACATATATAAAAAAACATTGATAATAATAATTAACACTTCCTTGCACCATGCGCAAGTGGCGAGTTTATTGTCAAATGCCAATTTCTTCCAACTAACCAGTGTTTCCAGCCCAGAGAAGCAAGAATCGCGTGAGAAATAATTTTAAATAATTTTCTCCTCGGCTGGGTATCGAACCCAGGACGCCCGCACGGAAGCCAAACGACTTACTATTATGCTACGGCCGTACTATAATGTCAGGTTTCTTATCCATCCCCTTCAGAAGGATAAGAAACGTCAAAATTTTTATTCATGCTCCTAATATTTGAGTGTACACCCCAAAAATGTGTGTTTAAAGCTGATATCTGACTATTGTATTCATCGAGAGATTCACAAATTTCTTGTTTTGCATTATAACAATCATCTAATATGTTTTGCAATTCTTTTGACATTTTTATTTATTTTTAAATATAGTTACAATAGTAAAATTATTTTGTAGAAAACGAAGAAATTTTATTCGCAATATTCGCATGATTCAAATAACATTTATAATATTCATACTCATCTGTAATAAAACTCAACTTAATGATATTATGCAATTTACAAATACATACACTAATAAGGATGAGTTAACATGACAAAATATATATATTAGAAGTTTAGATATATTCAAAATTAGAGTTACATTTTCCCAAAACTCAATATTGCAACTGTACAAAAATCAATGTATTCATTTGAAGCCAAAATATAAGTAATTAATTTTAATATTTGCGTTGTATTGTACATATATCTATCCAATCACAAATCTGAATCCATAATTGGACGTTTCCGTAATATAACAGTACCTATATAATCCAACTGTCGATTCGTTCATGATAATTCAATTCTCTGAATGAATCGTGTAGAACAACGTGTTCATTTTGCATAGGTTTTTTTCACATATCATTTCATATATACAAATATTCAACACACAAATACAATAATTAACAGCGCCCAAAAGAAAACAGATACATACACACAACTTTTATAATCAAAATAAAAATAAAAAAAATGTCACCATTCAAATTATGTTAGTATCGTCGAAATCTATACGTTTTCTTTTTGATGAACCAGCTTTATTTTTTATTGCATCCAATATGTATGGAGGATCACGAACTTCCATAGATCTTGTTACTCTAGGATCTACAAGTTCTGGGAGAACACAATCCATGTAGAACTTGATCAATTTATTGATCATTTTATCTTCCCAAAACTTGTCATCCCGATGTATATGCTCAACTTTCATGGGAAAACTTGAACCAGTCCAAACAGCAAAGAGACAAGTATTTTTATTTGACACATGAAGTTGGCCCTGCACCTGGAAATACCAATCGTGATTTTGGTTTACGCGATACTCGTTATTTTTATCTAATTTCCAAAAAGTTACTTTTTTTTTAGCTATTGCTTCTTCAATAGTCATTTCTTTTGCCGAAGACGGACATTTTATTTCTACGATATGATTAGCAAATACGCCATCAGGTGAAGCTCCAAGAAAACAATGCTCCTGGTCTATGAACAAGCCACATCTTTCTATATTTATTGACTCCTGGTCACATAATTGTTGAATCGCTATTGACTCGTTCATTTTCCCATATTTTATTGATTCTACATTATTTAAAGATGGTCCATACAATAAAGTTTTAACTAAACGTGCGCAACTAATCACTCTTCTCTTGCATATTTTCCCAAACCAGGAAGCCGTTAATAAATTTCGACGACGTTCTAACCATTCTCCACACTCAGATTGCAAAATGGTTTCTCTTTCAATTCGTAAACGATCAGGGGTCGAACATCGCAATTCATTCAAAAACTGGGTTTTTGCAGTATCGAATGTTATGTTATCCATATCGGGTTTTTGACATGCATCACCATAATCGGAATCCAGTTTAAACAGTAATTTTCGATTTACTGTTTTGTTAGTATAATTTTTATTTTTTTTAGTTTTATTTTTTTTTTGTCTATTACATTCGAGTTTCTTCAAAATATTTCGCGGACTATTGCCAAAAACGGTTTTATTAATAACATAATGAGGACGTTTTGTATTGAATGCAACAACAGCTGCTGCGCACCTTCCAGTGTAAGATTGTTTTGTTGAATAATTAATTCTTTTGCCACCAACCATTTTAGCGACAATGCTGTTGTATGTTTCAGAAATGTTGCTATCTACGTTATAAATTAAACTACGAGAGTGAATAGCTAAACGCGAACAAATTTGTTGAAGTTTTGAATAAAGATTACAAGATTTTAATGCAGGTACATAATTTTCTTCAATTTTACGATTACAGTAATAATCACTACAAGCAGAATGGTCGCCAAAAACGTGTTGAAGGCTATTAAGAATATCTTTATTCAAATTAACAATTTTAACGTCTTTGGAACAATTTTCTGATATTCTAAATTTAATAGCAGATGTGACAGATGTGCGTAAACGAAGTAATCGTTGGCTTAGTATATATCGTAATGGTTTAGGGTACCGGGTGTCTATTGAAAGTAAATTAGCTTTGGTTATGTAATTACGTAAAAGGTGATTACGACATTCAATTTTTTCTACTGTTACATTTGCATAAGGACGAGATTCTAAAATTTTCTTATAAGTACTACAATCCCCATCTGCTATTAATTTTGAATATATTAGCCCGTACGTACAAAAAGAAGTTTTAAAGCCTTCCACAATAATATCTGATTCCATTCCGCTTGAAGAGCCTTGATAATTTTTATTACATTTATGTTCTGGTATGGGCACCGTTTTGTTTTCGGCTCGGGTACAAATCACACAGAACTTATTTTTTACGCCCATAAACAAAACTTTCTTTGTGCGATATCCAACAATTGCAGCAGCACCTGATAAAGCAGAATATTTAGTTTTGTATGATCGTTTAGACCAACATCCATCTGCAACTACTGTAATTGTTGGAACACCATTCCTGTCAACATCACCTTCAAGTTTTGCAAGTCGAGCTTCCTCTAAGGCAGCTTCTTCCATTGATTTTACCATAGTAAGATCCCACCATTCACACACTTTTTCATGGGATTTGTTGTACTGTCTATAACTCATACACGGGATTCCTACTACGGCTGTCAATTCTTGAAGATTGGAATAGCCTGCTCCGATACTCATTATTCCAGAAACCATTGAATCGTTAACATTCATACTAACTTTCGTATTCTCACAACTAAAAATATTAAATATCTTACGACACAATGAACATCTAAATTTAAATTCTGAGTTTAAACCTATCAATTTCTCGTCAATTATCTCTAAGTCACAAAAATTACAATTAAATAGGGATTCATGTTTAGAGATTTCTTGCAATTGCTGCAAAAAATAAATGATGTCAACAATTCTTCGTCCTTCCAAGCATTTAGATTTCATCAAACCCTGAAATAAAGATATAATGAATCAAAGTTCAAATCTTATAGTAGGTAAAATATATAATTTTACAACACGTATTTAAAATCCTAGTCATTCAAAATATGTTTTAACCATATTAGATATTTTTTTTTGTATGTACTACTTACTTGCTCATTCTGTAATTCTTGCGATGTGAGCGCAATGTTTTCCGATTCTTTCCCCGAAGCAATTTCAACCTACAAATAACACATATTTAACTTTATTATATAAATAGTTGTTTCCCACTACCTTGTCCGCGTGAAATTTTAAAATAAGTTGATTTTCAATTAAATTTATATCCAACATTTACTAATTTAATCTATAGTATCTATAATCTTATAGTAGGTATAATATATAATTTGACAACACGTATTTAAAATCCTAGTCATTCAAAATATGCTTTAACCATATTAGATAATTATTTTTATATGTACTACTTACTTGCTCATTATGTAATTCTTGCGATGTGAGCGCAATGTTTTCCAATTCTTTCCCCGAAGCAATTTCAACCTACAAATAACACACATTTAACCTTATTATATTACTAGTTGTTTCCCACTACCTTGTCCTATAGTACTATATATATTATACAAATAAATTAATATAGGCATTTATGGTTTTATATCAAAAACATAAAGCAAACATCAATAAATAATTGATTACCTGCTTATTCTGTAGGTGAGATGTACATGCGATATTTTCTATTCCTGAAGTTGTTGGAAGATTGGATCTTAAACAAAATGCATAATATACATAGGTATCGTGATGTAGTCAAGAAAATTTCTTAATATAATAAACACTTCCTTGAACCCTGCGCAACTGACGAGTTTATTGCCGTATGGCAATTTCTTCCAACTAAACCAGTGTTTCCAGCCCAGAGAAGCAATATTTGCGTGAGGAATGAATTTAAATAATTTCTCCTCTGCTGGGGATCGAACCCAGGACGTCCGCACAGAATCCAAACGGCTTATCAACTGTGCCACGGCGGTCGGTGTATTTTGAAATTTATATGAAACTTTAAAGACACAGTCATTAGAATCTTATTACAACACTTTAGATCCAACTGTCGAAATGGCGATAGTATGTTTAGAATACGTCCCAAACTTAAACCCTTAAATCCAAATTTTATTGAATATTTTAAGATGTTTAGTTTTCAATACAAAACATGTATGTCAATATAGGATACTGTGGAGCTCAGTCCTGTTTTCCTACTCCGAATAGGTATGAAGCGACGTAGCCACTAAATTAAATTTTTACTAACATTCTTAAAAACTACTACCATTGGTTGATTTATTACCATTATAAAAAAATCACGTCAACTTGAAAAATAAGATCACGAAACAAATGTGTATATTTTTTCACATACCTTTTACAATTCTTCAACGATTGTGCTTTTATCTTCACAAGGCACTTGTTGCGCTTAATATTAATCTGTCGTCCACGAAGATTACCCATCGTAAAAAAAATTAAAATGTAATTAATATTTTTATGTTCCACCACTGTACGTAAACCAATTTTTTACTCGGACTCACTCAAACACACCCGGAACTCACTAACACAGGTTTGCGTAAAGTAGTATAATATAGAGAATATTCTGTGGAAATAAAATTGACGCAGCCCAGACGTCCGACCTCGTTCAAGCCACGGTGTTTTCACTTCATAGTAAAAATTTGGACATTTTATGGGTTCCATATCAGATAAAAGGAGCGGTAGCGTCGATTTTTTTTTTTCAAAAAACATGAATCTACCATCTAAATACACTATATCTTTATCAATAAGCTTAAGAAAAAATATATAAATACTTAAATAATACTTGTAGTGAATTTAAATACACTTTTATATTATATCTTACTCCAGACTCAAACCAGCATTCTCTCCATTTCGTCTGTAGAATAGTGTAGAAATCTGCAAGATACCGTTACAGATTTCTACTTGTGCGTAAGGCCAAGTTTGCTAGAGGTTAAAAATCTCACTGGAATATTGTGGAACGTATTTTCACAAATAAGATGATATTTACGCCAAACAAAAATAAAACAAAGTCCATTTTATTGCAAAAAAATTTAATAATTCGATTAATAATTTTTTCCTGTATTTCTTTGTTGTTATCAATAAATATAATAAAAGCTTGTGAATAAATTATTTGAATAATTTTCTTCATCTGGCAATAATAAATCAAAGTCAAGCGGAATTTTCGGTTGCTTTGTTTGTTTTGATTCGTGGTGATTCGTGACGTTTGTGCTGTGTTTTCTTACCATTTCGAGCAAATTTTATGTTTAATAACATTACTGTGACTTGTTTGTGTTATTTTGTCTAGGGAAGTTTATAATTAACAGCATTTCCGTAAGTAAATTTTGTTTTCTATTAAGTACAGTACAAATATTGGTCTTGGCTGGCTCATGTTTGAAGTTTCGTGAACAAGTTGCGTCGATTTTTGTAATTTTGATTAATAACTAAATAAATACTTTACAGATCATGCCTAGTATTTGTTGTGTGCCAGATTGCAAACTACATGAAAAACCACTGCATCGCTTTCCAATAAAACATAAGCACGTGTTTGAGGAATGGAAAAATAGAATCCAAAACACCAAATTCATTGGACTAGATGAGAGGCAAATTTACAATAGATTTGTTGTTTGCAACGCACATTTCTCTCAAGAGAATGCACTGCCTGCAGGTGGTCGGCTTTTATATTGTTCAGTTCCAGCAATAGGATTACCAGGTACCTACATTTTCTTAATTATTATTATGTTATTCAGATTGTGGCATTATTTAATTGTGTTATTATTTTCCACGTGTAATTATTATTATTTATCGGCTCACAGAGCCAGACTGTGCACACATTTATAAAACTGTGTCTCCACCGGGAATCGAACCCGGGACCTTTGGCTCAGGTGTCAGATATCTCAGGAGACCAACTGGGCCACAAAGGCCGACAATGTTAGTAATAAAATGTTATAATAAATATAATGTTAGTTTTTTCAATTTGCAGGATTCAATAAAGAGCCGACCAGGGAAAATGTTTTCTTTTACCCCCCAAAAAATACGGGAACATTTTTTAACATTTCAAGTAAGTACTTGTATCATTTTTATAATTCTCTTACTTATTTCTATTTTTTTTAATCTTATGATTAGAGGCCGGATTATATCCAACAAGAAATTATTGAGATAATATGCATTATAAATGCTTGAAATATGCAATAAAATCAAATTTAATTAAATACAACAAAATAACGTTATTTTATTAAAAAAAATATATTACATACTAGGAATTATCATTTTTGTTTTTAAAAACGTTAACAATCAAGTAAGTAAGGTTATACCTTCTATCTCTTAATATATTTGTGTAAATAGAAAACAATATTAGGTCACTGGACAGTATTTGAATTTTGGTGTTATATGTATTTGCAAGAATCGCTTCTGGCAAAATTTAATCTGATTCATTGATAAAGCTATTAATTTGGCATAAAGATTCATAGCCAGGTTTATTCCTCGCTCCCCAGCGTAGTACATGTGATTAAAGACACAATATTTTTATTTTTCAGGTTGTTCAGTCACTTCTGAATCTGGTGGTAAATTTGCAGAAACATCTTCCGCTACATGTGAATTTGTAGAGCCTTCATGCTCTACAAACCCAATAGGTATGTTTACAATTATTTCGATAATAGATTCAGGACAATATTGATTTAACATGGCGCATACAAAAATGAAAACATAATAATATTATAAAAATATATATTAATAATAAACATATATAATATGTTATGTTAAGTATCTGGATGGGTGAATTATTCCCAATTAAAGGCTTGATTGGTGCGTTTATTGCATTTTATTTTACTAAATAATTTACAATTTATACACATGAGTCTACTAATTATTTTGAGGAAGTGCATAATAATAATTGAGTGTTATTATTTGTAGTACTTAATTTCTTATTAATGTCATTAATAAGTTTGTCAACGCCGTAAAAAGCTATTAGTTTTGTATCATATAAAAACATTTAAAAAAATTATACACACTGAACTGGATATATATTATTTTTTTTGTGTTGAATATTTTTAAGTGAAACAGAATGATATTATAAAAATATGTGCATTTATAAGTCTTGCATCTTATAAAAACATAAAAAAAATTATACACACTGAACTGGACTTAAGTCTATGTATTTGATTTTAACTGGGAAGAAGAAACTAGAGGCTTGTGTAGTGGATCCAGTGAAAGTAAAAGCTGCAATTTGTTACCAAAAACGTCTAAAAAAAATAACTTGTTTACTTATATTAATTTATCATTTTCTATTGTTTCAGGTGGTGCTCGTGGTTCATCTTGTCTGGATTTGACTTTGGATTGCAGAAGAATTACCATATATACATTACATAATAGTTTTCTTATTAATAATATACCTCCTGTATGCATTTTTGTATTATTATAATGTTGCTTTTTAATTTTTGTATGTATAGTTGATAATGATTACATTTACCATTGAACGGGGGCTTATTTTTTTAGTAATATTTATCGAGGCCCCTTGTATAAAATCTATGTAGTCTTACTTATTTATTTTGAAGAGAGCACTTTTTGTGCGGGAGAGTGGAGGGAAATCACCCTCGTTCAATGTTGAAATGGATACTTTATAGTTTTATTAATAATATACCTACTGTATGCATTTTTGTATTGTTATAATGTTGCTTTTTAATTTTTGTATGTATAGTTGATAATGTATTTGAAAAGACTGAAAATATAACTGCATGTATGATAAAAGTAGAGAACGAATGGCTAGAACAAGTTGAGGAATATTTATATTTGGGGAGTATGTTTGAACGGAATGGAAGACCTGATAAAGATATTGAAAGAAGAGTTATGGCAGGGAATAGAATAAACGGAGCACTTAGACCAGTAATGTCCGATCCAAGCTTCTCAAAGGAAGCCAAAATTGCAGTACACAATGCATTTGTGGTGCCTACTTTGACGTATGCTAGTGAAACATGGACCTGGCAAAAGACACATGAAAGTAGAATAAATGCTGTAGAAATGAGATCACTAAGAAGAGTATGTAATAGAACGATATATGATAGAATAAAAAATGAGGACATAAGGAGAGAATGCAAGATAAAGAAGGATATTATATGTAAAATGAAAGTGAATGCTTTGAGGTGGTTTGGACTCATAGAAAGAATGAACGATGAACGACTGACCAAAAAAATATAGATGGGTGCAAGAGATGGAGTGAATAGCAGAGGTCGCCCCAGAAAGGGATGGCATGAACATGTGAATGATATTTTGAAAGAAGGAAACATAAAAAGTTTGAACAATCGACGAGCATGTATGATACGATGCATGGATGTAAAGGAAGCCAGAGATGTGTGCAAAAATAGAGAAGTATGGCGCTCGATTCATGGCGTGATGGTATGTATGTATGTATAGTTGATAATGATTACATTTACCATTGAACGAGGGCTTATTTTTTTAGTAATATTTATCGAGGCCCCTTGTATAAAATCTATGTAGTCTTACTTATTTATTTATTTTGAAGAGAGAACTTTTAGTGCGGGAGAGTTGAGGGAAATCACCCTAGTTCAATGTTGAAATGGATACTTTATAGTTTTATTAATAATATACCTACTGTATGCATTTTTGTATTGTTATAATGTTGCTTTTTAATTTTTGTGTGTATAGTTGATAATGATTTCATTTACCATTGAACGAGGGCTTATTTTTTTAGTAATATTTATCGAGGCCCCTTGTATAAAATCTATGTAGTCTTACTTATTTATTTATTTTGAAGAGAGTACTTTTTGTGCGGGAGAGTGGAGGGAAATCACCCTCGTTCAATGTTGAAATGGATACTGTATAGTTTTATTAATAATATACCTACTGTATTTTTTTTTATTTCTTATAATAATTAATCTCAAACTTTACTTTATAATCTATTGTAATCTTATTTTAACTATTTGAAAGTAACTTTTAACCTCTGTGCACCTTATATATTGTGAATCCTCTATGTATCAATAATTTTTCTAACCGATTTTATAAAAGTGACACCCCCAGAACAGGTTTAGCCTAGTAGGGCGTTACATAATTAACCTAAATAAGGACAAAATGTTTTGTGTATTAACAACAATAAATAAATAAATACTAATCATAAAAATACTATTTTTGTAAAAGTACTTATTGGTAATGAAATTAATTTAGTCACAATATATTTAATATTTTTTTGTTTTATATCCAGACATAATTTCAATTTGTATTAAAAAAAATAAAATTTATTAAAAATAAATAATTTCAACAATACCTATATCTTTCTTTCCAATGCCCTCACAAAATAAAAAATATCATAAAATTATCAATATTTTGGTAGGTGCATATTACATTGATTTTGAAAAAACTTTCTACCTCAATTTACAGATGGTGTTAAAACTTTGTCTTCATAGTGAGTATGTGAGTTTCCTTTCTATTACAGTATATATATCTTTATTCTATGGTTCAAGCCTTGCGAGCGACTAATTGTTTTTTTAGTTGGATGAAATAGAGGTTCATTAAATATTTTATAAAAATATTTTCAAAAACTTAAAAAATAATTTAAATAATAGAAATGATTGAGAAGACTATTTTACACAATAATAATGTAGAATATTTGTATTCTGTATAATATTTATACCATTAAAATGCTTAGAAATATATAGAAATTTTATTTAAAAAATGGTATTTTCAAATCTCTTTTACAGCTTAAATAAAAACAAAATCGAAATTTCCTCATGTCGAACACTAGACTTATATGTTATCTAAATAATAAAAAAAAACCATCTAGTTGCATTAATGTTTCTTCGAGTAATGTTTATTATCATAACACTCGAAATCTGAAATATTTGTTTGAAGTATTTTTAAAATGCTTATAGTTTCAATTATAAATAAAATAATGAAAAATCACGACGTGGAGCACAAGAAAAAATATTGATAAACAAAATAATATTTGTGTGAGATATATCAAATATTCCGTTCAGTCATAATCCTTATCCAAATAATGCTGAATAATGCATATTTTCGTGAAGTCCGATAACATCCCGTTAATGTGATCGTGCCAACTTTTCCTTGGCCGACCTCTACCTTTCGTTCCTCTTTTATCACCCTTATATACTTTTTTCGTCAGTCGATCATCATTCATTCTTTCTACGTGGCCAAACCATCTAAGGGCATTTACTCACGATATCTCTTTCAATCATACATCTCATTTCTTATTCTGTCATAGGTAGGTACCTAAATATTACACAAATGTGTATATTAGCCGATCGCGTACCGTACAGCCGAAGTTGAAAAATCGTGCGTTAGATAGTGGTTACCTTTATCACACCTCAAGAAATTTATAAAGCGACTTATCAGAAGATATCACCTTTCCAATGGAAACAAAAATCATCGAAATCGGTCAACTTTTGTCATAATTTTCACTGAACATAAAATCACGTCGAATTATTATATGTAACCCACGTTTTAATAATAAACGAGAGGGTTGTGGCCAACCATCAACTCTCAACTATATGTAAATAGTAAGAGCATATTTGTCTTCTTGAAAGATTGACAATCCCTAAATATATTTTTATGATGAACATTACTATTAAATTACTAAACACATAAAAATAATCTATAGCCTGAAAGCAATTTGAAAGTTTTGATTGATTACGTTCATGTAGATGTCGGTTTTTTATATATAAGTAGGAGATTATTATATGTGTCTAAGTTGTCAATTGAAATGTATTTACTTCATTTTTTTGCAAAAAAAGAATTTAGTCACGACCACATTCAATACAAATTGTATGGAAAACGACACGAGGACTCATTGATCGACTTTAGTTTGATTATCTAATTAATCTTCATAATATTATGCCATCAAGTGGTTTACCCAATCGGGGTAGGAAAAAAAAGGACTGAACTCCACATTATACTATCCTGACATACGTACCTACATAGTTTATGATAGTTATATGTACCTAGATATATTATATAATACAAAACATATTATATTTTATAATTTCGATTCTGGTTTAATTATTTGGTAAATACTTATTTTTCAAATATTATTTTTATCTACTTATATATTTATTTATTTTTAAATATACCTACATATAAAATTGATATTTCATTACATTTGTAGCTGCAATACTGTAGGTACCTTCTGTAAATTAGTCAATTCCAAGTAGGTATTTAGTATAAAACATAAAAGTAATAATAATAATAATTTTGAATGATTTATATAGCAACGTCTTCGTGAATGTCTCACCTCAACACCGCTTAACTATTCATATACCTACATTTACACATACTCAAGACATCGGCAGTTGGATCTCATGTATTAATATTTAACATACACAAAACATATAAGATCGTTTCATAACAAGCAACAATTATAATATATATCTATAGTCATATTGTAATTCACGCGATTGTCATAGGTACCATACCATCACGCTGTTTACCTATTTGGGGTAGGCAGAGAGGACCGAACACTAGATTCCTCTATCTTGACACACATTTCTCGCTTCATTCACGTTCATGCATCGTGTCATACACGCTCTGCTATTATTCTTACTTCTGACACCTCCATCTTTCAAAATTCAATTAATGTGATCGTGCTAACTTTTCCTTGGCCGACCTCTACCTTTCGTTCCTCTTTTATCACCCTTATATACTTTTTTCGTCAGTCGATCATCATTCATTCTTTCTACGTGGCCAAACCATCTAAGGGCATTTACTCACGATATCTCTTTCAATCATACATCTCATTTCTTATTCTGTCATAGGTAGGTACCTAAATATTACACAAATGTGTATATTAGCCGATCGCGTAACGTACAGCCGAAGTTGAAAAATCGTGCGTTAGATAGTGGTTACCTTTATCACACCTCAAGAAATTTATAAAGCGACTAATCAGAAGATACCACCTTTCCAATGGAAACAAAAATCATCGAAATCGGTCAACTTTTGTCATAATTTTCACTGAACATAAAATCACGTCGAATTATTATATGTAACCCAGGTTTAAATAATAAACGAGAGGGTTGTGGCCAACCATCAACTCTCAACTATATGTAAATAGTAAGAGCATATTTGTCTTCTTGAAAGATTGACAATCAATCCCTAAATATATTTTTATGATGAACATTACTATTAAATTACTTAACACATAAAAATAATCTATAGCCTGAGAGCAATTTGAAAGATTTGATTGATTACGTTCATGTAGATGTCGGTTTTTTATATATAAGTAGGAGATTATTATATGTGTCTAAGTTTTCAATTGAAATGTATTTACTTCATTTTTTTGCAAAAAAAGAATTTAGTCACGACCACATTCAATACAAATTGTATGGAAAACGACACGAGGACTTATTGATCGACTTTAGTTTGATTATAATAATTTTGAATGATTTATATAGCAACGTCTTCGTGAATGTCTCACCTCAACACCGCTTAACTATTCATATACCTACATTTACACATACTCAAGACATCGGCAGTTGGATCTCATGTATTAATATTTAACATACACAAAACATATAAGATCGTTTCATAACAAGCAACAATTATAATATATATCTATAGTCATATTGTAATTCACGCGATTGTCATAGGTTCCATACCATCACGCCGTTTACCTATTTGGGGTAGGCAGAGAGGACCGAACACTAGATTCCTCTATATTGACATACATTTCTCGCTTCATTCACGTTCATGCATCGTGTCATACACGCTCTGCTATTATTCTTACTTCTGACACCTCCATCTTTCAAAATTCAATTAATGTGATCGTGCTAACTTTTCCTTGGCCGACCTCTACCTTTCGTTCCTCTTTTATCACCCTTATATACTTTTTTCGTCAGTCGATCATCATTCATTCTTTCTACGTGGCCAAACCATCTAAGGGCATTTACTCACGATATCTCTTTCAATCATACATCTCATTTCTTATTCTGTCATAGGTAGGTACCTAAATATTACACAAATGTGTATATTAGCCGATCGCGTAACGTACAGCCGAAGTTGAAAAATCGTGCGTTAGATAGTGGTTACCTTTATCACACCTCAAGAAATTTATAAAGCGACTAATCAGAAGATATCACCTTTCCAATGGAAACAAAAATCATCGAAATCGGTCAACTTTTGTCAGAATTTTCACTGAACATAAAATCACGTCGAATTATTATATGTAACCCAGGTTTTAATAATAAACGAGAGGGTTGTGGCCAACCATCAACTCTCAACTATATGTAAATAGTAAGAGCATATTTGTCTTCTTGAAAGATTGACAATCAATCCCTCAATATATTTTTATGATGAACATTACTATTAAATTACTAAACACATAAAAATAATCTATAGCCTGAGAGCAATTTGAAAGTTTTGATTGATTACGTTCATGTAGATGTCGGTTTTTTATATATAAGTAGGAGATTATTATATGTGTCTAAGTTGTCAATTGAAATGTATTTACTTCATTTTTTTGCAAAAAAAGAATTTAGTCACGACCACATTCAATACAAATTGTATGGAAAACGACACGAGGACGCATTGATCGACTTTAGTTTGATTATAATAATTTTGAATGATTTATATAGCAACGTCTTCGTGAATGTCTCACCTCAACACCGCTTAACTATTCATATACCTACATTTACACATACTCAAGACATCGGCAGTTGGATCTCATGTATTAATATTTAACATACACAAAACATATAAGATCGTTTCATAACAAGCAACAATTATAATATATATCTATAGTCATATTGTAATTCACGCGATTGTCATAGGTACCATACCATCACGCTGTTTACCTATTTGGGGTAGGCAGAGAGGACCGAACACTAGATTCCTCTATCTTGACATACATTTCTCGCTTCATTCACGTTCATGCATCGTGTCATACACGCTCTGCTATTATTCTTACTTCTGACACCTCCATCTTTCAAAATTCAATTAATGTGATCGTGCTAACTTTTCCTTGGCCGACCTCTACCTTTCGTTCCTCTTTTATCACCCTTATATACTTTTTTCGTCAGTCGATCATCATTCATTCTTTCTACGTGGCTAAACCATCTAAGGGCATTTACTCACGATATCTCTTTCAATCATACATCTCATTTCTTATTCTGTCATAGGTAGGTACCTAAATATTACACAAATGTGTATATTAGCCGATCGCGTAACGTACAGCCGAAGTTGAAAAATCGTGCGTTTGATAGTGGTTACCTTTATCACACCTCAAGAAATTTATAAAGCGACTAATCAGAAGATACCACCTTTCCAATGGAAACAAAAATCATCGAAATCGGTCAACTTTTGTCATAATTTTCACTGAACATAAAATCACGTCGAATTATTATATGTAACCCAGGTTTTAATAATAAACGAGAGGGTTGTGGCCAACCATCAACTCTCAACTATATGTAAATAGTAAGAGCATATTTGTCTTCTTGAAAGATTGACAATCAATCCCTAAATATATTTTTATGATGAACTTTACTATTAAATTACTAAACACATAAAAATAATCTATAGCCTGAGAGCAATTTGAAAGATTTGATTGATTACGTTCATGTAGATGTCGGTTTTTTATATATAAGTAGGAGATTATTATATGTGTCTAAGTTTTCAATTGAAATGTATTTACTTCATTTTTTTGCAAAAAAAGAATTTAGTCACGACCACATTCAATACAAATTGTATGGAAAACGACACGAGGACTCATTGATCGACTTTAGTTTGATTATAATAATTTTGAATGATTTATATAGCAACGTCTTCGTGAATGTCTCACCTCAACACCGCTTAACTATTCATATACCTACATTTACACATACTCAAGACATCGGCAGTTGGATCTCATGTATTAATATTTAACATACACAAAACATATAAGATCGTTTCATAACAAGCAACAATTATAATATATATCTATAGTCATATTGTAATTCACGCGATTGTCATAGGTACCATACCATCACGCTGTTTACCTATTTGGGGTAGGCAGAGAGGACCGAACACTAGATTCCTCTATCTTGACATACATTTCTCGCTTCATTCACGTTCATGCATCGTGTCATACACGCTCTGCTATTATTCTTACTTCTGACACCTCCATCTTTCAAAATTCAATTAATGTGATCGTGCTAACTTTTCCTTGGCCGACCTCTACCTTTCGTTCCTCTTTTATCACCCTTATATACTTTTTTCGTCAGTCGATCATCATTCATTCTTTCTACGTGGCTAAACCATCTAAGGGCATTTACTCACGATATCTCTTTCAATCATACATCTCATTTCTTATTCTGTCATAGGTAGGTACCTAAATATTACACAAATGTGTATATTAGCCGATCGCGTAACGTACAGCCGAA